>SMDT01002722.1:0-10529 GCA_005392925.1 Aquilaria sinensis | reverse complement strand
AGGAACTTTCCTATCGTTGAAAGTAAAATTGATTGAATGAGGTTAAGGAACTCTCCTTGAACCTCGACGATAGGAACTTTCCTATCGTTGAAAGTAAAATTGATTGAATGAGGTTAAGGAACTCTCCTTGAACCTCGACGATAGGAACTTTCCTATCGTTGAAAATTTGATTGAATGAGGCTTAAGGAACTCTCCTTGAACCTCGACGATAGGAACTTTCCTATCGTTGAAAATTTGATTGAATGAGGCTTAAGGAACTTTCCTTAGAACCTCGACGATAGGAACTTTCCTATCGTTGGAAATTTAATTGAATGAGGCTTAAGGAACTTTCCTTAGAACCTCGACGATAGGAACTTTCCTATCGTTGGAAATTTAATTGAATGAGGCTTAAGGAACTTTCCTTAGAACCTCGATGATAGGAACTTTCCTATCGTTGGAAATTTAATTGAATGAGGCTTAAGGAACTTTCCTTAGAACCTCGATGATAGGAACTTTCCTATCGTTGAAAATTTGATTGAATGAGGTTTAAGGAACTTTCCTTAGAACCTCGACGATAGGAACTTTCCTATAATTGAAAATTTGATTGAATGAGGCTTAAGGAACTCTTCTTAGAACCTCGACGATGATCAAGATGGGATTTGTCCCTCCTACGTAACGGGAGTGATATCTTTGGGCCCCTTGATAGAGTAAGACTTAGAAAATGCATGGCCATGCTCGGATGAGTTGATATACGATATCAATGTCATCAGTTTAAGTTGGTCTACTCGGTAATCAAGAAACCAAAGATTGGGCTATACGAGAGTGACACATTCCATGTCTCGTGCTTAGTCTTGATATCTTGGACAAAGGGAAAATGTGATTTATGATCATAAGCAATGAGCGGTGTCTAGGATCATTGCCAACATGTTAAGAGCCTATTGGGTCGCACACATAGAGCTATTTGGATCATTAGAGTGCATGGGCTAATTATTTGGGTTATGGTTTCACTATAATTTCGTATTAAAAATAGGCCCAAGAGTTGAGCCATTATTAAGCCTGAAATTAAATCCTAATTGGATTAGGGCTTTGAAACCCATTAGGCCTGGAAGTTGAGTTTCACTATAAATACAACTTTTAAGTGAGAAATTCGCAGGTCTCCTTGCCCTAGCCTCCAAAAAGGACAGCCACACTCTTCTCTTGCAATTCCTTGGAGGACGCAAGCTAGCACTGCGAGCGCAAGAGAAACACATCTGTCGGGACGTGGTGGAAGCGTGGTGATCCCGAGAGGCTCGTGTGGATACCATAGAGAGCCTGAACACGTCAACTGTTCAGGTTTTGTGATTCAACTCTACAGTTGAGTGAGAGATCTCAACCGAAAATTAGGTATGAAAATTTTTGAACACCCGGTTTACCCCGTTTCACTTGGATCCTGGAGGGTTTCGGTTAAATTCCACTGCGCTGTTTGGCTCCCGAAACCCAACAGTGGTATCAGAGCTACTGGTGAAACCCTAAATCGGGATTGAGTGTTGAATCGCATGATGCTATGTGTTCGGTTGCTTTTCGGCCATGATTAATTAGATTGATTCAAGATGCATGAAACTGGAATTCGTAATGAACATATGAGATATATGAAGAAACGACACAAATTGGTTAATGAGATTAATCTCAAATTGAATGGTATGAGATACCTATATGGATTAGGATTCTTGCAATAGTTGCAGAAACCCTAGCTTGGTTCGGATTCAGCCTGTTCAGGCACTGAAAGTAAGGTATTTTTGGTGGCTCGAATAGAGGAGTCTCGGGTGCCTACTTTCTCAAAATACAAGATTTCGGGCTAAGCAATTGTAAGAAAATTTTTTGCGCAGGGGGGCGCTGCCCCCCACGCCCCCCGCAAGGGCGGCTCCCCTTGACCTCGTCCGCTGACCGGTCAGCGGAACCACCGCCCACTGACAGGCCAGCGGGACCGCCGTATGCGAAGCGCCACATAAATAAAAACTGGTTAATCAACACGCGAAAATTGGCATGCATCTTTGTTGAATGAGATTTGACATGATATGCTGATTGGTGTTTGAAGCATGGTGCATGGTTATAGCCCTTGATTGGTTGTACTTGTAAATACGGCCTGCGAGTCGTGCCTTTTCTTATCACTCTCATTGTACATTCTCTTCTCACCTTACTCCCCTCGAATGTAACTCGAGGTTTCTATTATTGATGTAATGGTGCATTATGGGATCATCCAAGGGTATGTCCAAGGATCATCCAAGGTGGTATGTCCAAGGAGGTGACAACAAAAGGGCAACCAAGAAAGGAAGAGAAGGAGCTTGTGAAGACTCTTTTCTTTTCTTAGGCTTTTATGATATTCTCATTGGCTTGAGAATATCGCATAGTTTGGGCTATAACCATGTCACGTTTACTTTCTTGTAAGCATGAGATGCATGTTTTATATTTGTATGTGATGCATGTATAAAACAACCGGAGATAACAAATTGGTGAGATCAAAAGAAAAATCCCTCAAACAAATATTAAGTCATTAAATGTGATGCCTTCCAAATGTTGGCACTCGTCAAGACTTTGATCAACATTAGGTGGGTTTGCCAAAGCAAAGCACCTATGTTCATCTTGGTAAGGCGCGATGGGATAATAGTGATATCCAAACTGCTAACTTTGGGTTCGACTTAACTAAGTCATCCTAATAGGATTAGGGACTTAGAGGCATAGAGTTGGGCTTAAGTTCATGAGATGAGCTTGGACAAGTGTTGTTCACCCAACTATCCAAGAGTTGCATAAGATGCAATTGGCAAGGAGTTGCCTACCTAAATAGCTGTAACTTGAGAGAAAAGCCAAAGCTGACTCAGGTTGTGGTCAAATATGGATCTTGGCCCACTAGAATACCTTAGCGCCGAGGTGTTCCGAAATAATATCGAGGGTTATTATTTTGAGGAAAATAGTGGGAGTATCGTTTAATAAAAGTCCTTATTAAATGAATTAAAATACATGACTCTTACACTGCATATTTACTGTTGTAGATAACCATGGCACAAAACACATCGACACTTTCGTTGCGATCGATCCTTGAGAAGGAAAAACTGAATGGGACCAACTTTCTCAAATGGTACCGAAACTTGAGGATAGTCCTCAAACAAGAGAGAAAGGCTTATGTCCTAGAGCAGCCCATTCCGAATGAGCCTGCTGCCACTGCTCCAAGAGCTGAAAGGGATGCTCACAAGAGGCATTCTGATGATGCTTTGGATGTTGCATGCCTCATGCTTATTACCATGGAATCTGAGCTTCAGAAGCAACATGAGAACATGGGGGCGTTCGATATGATCGAACATCTCAAAATGCTTTTCCAAGAGCAAGCTAGGCATGAGAGGTTTGAGACCTCTAAGGCATTGTTTCAGTGCAAGATGTCTGAGGGAAGTCCCGTGGGTCCTCATGTGCTCAAGATGATTGGGTACATTGAGAATCTTGAGAATTTGGGATTTGCTCTTCAGAAAGAGTTGGCTATTGATGTAGTCTTGCAATCGTTGCCTGAAAGCTACAGTCAGTTCGTCATGAACTATAACATGAACGACCTTGACAAGTCCCTCCCTGAATTGCTCAACATGTTGAGAACTGCTGAGCAAAACCTTAAGAAGGCTAAGCCCATTTTGATGGTTCAAAAGGGCAAGGGAAAGGGAAAAGCCAACAAGAAGAAGGATAAAGCTAATGGAAAGTCCAATGCTAATTCTTCTTCAGCTGCACTGAAACCAAAGGGTGGTGTGGCAAAGGAAGGGGAGTGCTTCCATTGTAAGCAACCTGGACACTGGAAGCGCAATTGCAAGCTCTATCTTGAAGAACTTGCTAAGGAAAAGGGAAGTAAGACTTCCACTTCAGGTATTTTTGTTATAGAGGCTAACTTTTCTACTTCCTCATCTTGGGTATTGGATACTGGATGTGGATCTCACATTTGTGCAAATGTGCAGGATCTAAGTAGAAGTAGAAGATTGGCCCGAGGTGAAGTGGACCTACGTGTTGGAAATGGAGCAAGGGTTGCTGCCTTAGCCGTAGGGACTTATGTTCTCACTTTACCTAGTGGATTAGTTTTAGAATTAGACAACTGCTACTTTGTGCCTACTATTAGTAGAAATTTGATTTCTGTTTCTTGTTTGGACAAGAAAGGTTTTTCATTTATAATAAAGGACAAATGTTGTTCTATTTATTTGAATGAAATCTTTTATGGTAGTGCTCAACTTAGCAATGGGTTGTATGTTCTAGACCTCGAAGATCCAATCTATAATGTGAATACCAAGAAGGTCAGATTAAATGATTCAAACCCGACCTATCTCTGGCACTGTCGCTTGGGCCATATAAATGAGACCCGCATATCCAAGCTCCATAAGGATGGACTCTTGGACTCATTTGATTTTGAATCATATGAGACATGTGAGTCATGTTTGTTGGGCAAGATGACCAAAGCCCCATTCACAGGGCAAAGTGAAAGGGCTAATGACTTACTAGGACTCATACATAGTGATGTATGTGGCCCTATGTCTACACAAGCTAGAGGAGGTTTCCAATACTTCATTACTTTCACTGATGACTTCAGCAGATATGGCTATGTGTATCTTATGAGACACAAGTCAGAATCCTTTGAAAAGTTCAAAGAATTCAAGAATGAAGTAGAGAATCAACTCGGGAAGAGTATCAAAGTGCTTCGATCAGATCGAGGTGGAGAGTACTTGGATCGAGAATTCCTTGACTATCTGAAGGAGTGTGGTATAGTATCACAACTCACTCCACCAGGTACACCTCAATGGAATGGTGTATCTGAAAGGAGAAATCGAACTCTGTTAGACATGGTTCGCTCTATGATGAGTCAAGCTGACCTTCCAAACTCCTTTTGGGGACATGCTCTAGAGACAGCCGCTTTTACACTAAACCGAGTTCCATCTAAATCGGTTCAAAAGACACCATATGAGATATGGAGTGGGAGGCGTCCCAATTTGTCTTTTATGAAGATTTGGGGCTGTGACGCTTATGTGAAACGTCAATCCTCTGACAAACTAGGGCCCAAATCTCAAAAATGCCTTTTTGTTGGGTATCCCAAAGAAACAAAGGGTTACTATTTCTACAATCCTTCTGAGCAAAAAGTGTTTGTTGCTCGAACTGGTGTCTTTTTAGAGAAAGAGTTTATCTCTAAAGGAACTAGTGGGAGGAAAGTAGAACTTGAAGAAATTCAAGAACAACAAGGAGACATCGAACCTGAAATGGAACCTGAACAGACACCACAAGATGTTGTGGTTCAAGAGTCTGTTCCTGTAGCACAGAGCCCACGTAGGTCTGGTAGGATTCGGCGTGAGCCTGAGAGATATGGATTTCTCGTGACTCACACTGGTGATGTGATGCTCATGGATCAGGATGAGCCCACAACCTACCAACAAGCTATGTCGGGGCCTGACTCTGAGAAGTGGCTAGTGGCCATGAAATCCGAGATGGAATCCATGTATGAAAACCAAGTATGGACTTTGGTTGACCCACCTGAAGGGGTAAAACCCATAGGGTGCAAATGGGTTTTCAAGAAGAAAACTGACATGGATGGTAATGTGATTACCTTTAAGGGACGATTGGTTGCAAAAGGTTTCAAGCAAATTCATGGTATTGACTATGATGAAACTTTTTCACCAGTTGCTATGCTTAAATCCATCCGAATTTTGTTTGCTATTGCTGCACACTATGATTATGAGATATGGCAAATGGATGTCAAAACTGCATTCCTAAATGGAAAGCTACTTGAGGATGTGTACATGACACAACCTGAGGGTTTTGTCACTCCTGAGAATGCCAATAAAGTGTGCAAGTTGCAAAGGTCCATTTATGGACTGAAGCAAGCTTCTCGAAGTTGGAATCTTCATTTTGATGAAGCAATCAAAGAGTTTGGTTTTATCAAAAATGAAGATGAACCTTGTGTCTACAAGAAGGTTAGTGGGAGCGCTATTGTCTTCTTGGTGTTGTATGTAGATGACATACTACTCATCGGGAATGACATTCCTGAGCTACAGTCTGTGAAGACTTGGCTAGGGAAATGTTTCTCTATGAAGGACTTGGGTGAAGCAGCCTATGTGTTAGGCATCAGGATCTATAGAGATAGATCTAGAAAGCTTCTTGGCCTAAGTCAAAGTACATATATTGACAAGGTGCTAAAGAGGTTTGTTGCATGCAAGATTCCAAGAAAGGATTCTTGCCCATGTCACATGGTATCACTCTTTCTAGATCTCAGTGTCCGAGTACAACTTAGGAGAGAGAGCGCATGAGTAAGATTCCATATGCCTCAGCAATTGGATCTATCATGTATGCCATGATATGTACTCGTCCCGATGTCTCATATGCTTTGAGCATGACAAGTAGGTACCAATCGAACCCCGGTGAGAGTCACTGGACAGCTGTTAAGAACATCCTTAAGTACTTACGAAGGACTAAGGATGCATTCTTGGTCTTTGGAGGTGAAGATGAGCTCGTTGTAAGGGGTTACACCGATGCAAGCTTCCAATCCGATAAGGATGATTTTAGATCGCAATCTGGTTATGTGTTTTGTATTGGTGGTGGTGCTGTGAGCTGGAAGAGTTCAAAGCAAGAGACAGTAGCTGACTCTACAACAGAATCTGAGTACATTGCCGCCTCTGATGCTGCGAAGGAGGCAGTTTGGATCAAGAAGTTCATCACTGAACTTGGAGTGGTTCCAAGCATTGCCGACCCGATAGAGCTCTATTGTGACAACAATGGAGCAATCGCACAGGCTAAGGAACCTCGATCTCACCAGCGATCCAAACACATACTCCGACGCTATCATCTCATCAGGGAGATCATCGAGAGGGGTGATGTAAGGATATGCAGGACTTCGACAGACAGCAACATTGCTGATCCACTGACAAAGCCCCTTACGCAGCAGAAGCATGATAGCCATTCTAGGTCCATCGGTATTAGATACATGGATGATTGGCTTTTAGTGCAAGTGGGAGATTGTTAGTGTTGTGCCCAAAAAGCCAATCATGAGATGATTGTATTTTTTGCACATTGAGTCATGATATTTTATTAAGGCATTAATCCAGCAATTATGTTTGTTGTTTTGTTTCTGCGTAACGTAATAAACATAATTGTAACCCTAGAATAATGATATTCTTAAACGTCCCTAGTCTAGTATTATTGTGGAGCGGGTTGCAATAATACATAACGACTAGCATATGTGGAGACTAATATGAGATATGTAGTCTACATATGGGTACAAGTTGGAGAACTTGTGTACTGGACCGACCCACCATGAGAACACTACATGGATCGTTATATGAGTGTCATAAGTGATTCTCATAGTGATCATGGTATATGTAGTCCTTCGACCTAAGATCATCAAGGTTCCCTACATGTGAGTCACATACTTTGATACTTTCCTTTGTTGCTCGTAACTGAGTGAACTTGAAGGAGGTCATTGGGTATGTCACATATCATGCGGAGGGATTTGTATGATCAAGATGGGATTTGTCCCTCCTATGTAACGGGAGTGATATCTTCGGGCCCCTTGATAGAGTGAGACTTAGAAAATGCATGGCCATGCTCGGATGAGTTGATATACGATATCAATGTCATCAGTTTAAGTTGGTCTACTCGGTAATCAAGAAACCAAAGATTGGGCTATACGAGAGTGACACATTCCATGTCTCGTGCTTAGTCTTGATATCTTGGACAAAGGGACAATGGCATATATCGGTGATGATCATAAAGGTTTAGTCGAATCATCGACAATCTTGTCACTTGGGTAGCAATGATGTGTTGCTAGACACCGCTCATTGCTTATGATCATAAATGTGATTTATGATCATTGCCAACGTGGTAAGAGCCTATTGGGTCGCACACATAGAGCTATTTGGATCATTAGAGTGCATGGGCTAATTATTTGGGTTATGGTTTCACTTTAATTTCATATTAATAATGGGCCCAAGAGTTGAGCCATTATTAAGCCCGAAATTAAAGCCTAATTGGATTAGGGCTTTGAAACCCATTAGGCCTGGAAGTTGAGTCTCACTATAAATACAACTTTTAGTGAGAAATTCGCAGGTCTCCTTGCCCTAGCCTCCCAAAAGGACAGCCGCACTCTTCTCTTGCAATTCCTTGGAGGACGCAAGCTAGCACTGCGAGCGTAAGAGAAATGCATCTGCCGGGACATGGTGGAAGCATGGTGATCCCGAGAGGCTCGTGTGGATACCATAGAGAACTTGAACACGTCAACTGTTTGATTGAATGAGGTTTAAGGAACTCTCCTTGAACCTCGACGATAGGAACTTTCCTATCATTGAAAATAAAATTGATTGAATGAGGCTTAAGGAACTCTCCTTGAACCTCGACGATAGGAACTTTCCTATCGTTGAAAATTTGATTGAATGAGGCTTAAGGAACTCTCCTTGAACCTCGACGATAGGAACTTTCCTATCGTTGATAGTAAAATTGATTGAATGAGGTTAAGGAACTGTCCTTGAACCTTGACGATAGGAAGTTTCCTATCGTTGAAAATTTGATTGAATGAGGCTTAAGGAACTCTCCTTGAACCTCGGCGATAGGAACTTTCCTATCGTTGATAGTAAAATTGATTGAATGAGGTTAAGGAACTCTCCTTGAACCTCGACGATAGGAACTTTCCTATCGTTGATAGTAAAATTGATTGAATGAGGTTAAGGAACTCTCCTTGAACCTCGACGATAGGAACTTTCCTATCGTTGATAGTAAAATTGATTGAATGAGGTTAAGGAACTCTCCTTGAACCTCGACGATAGGAACTTTCCTATCGTTGAAAGTAAAATTGATTGAATGAGGTTAAGGAACTCTCCTTGAACCTCGACGATAGGAACTTTCCTATCGTTGAAAGTAAAATTGATTGAATGAGGTTAAGGAACTCTCCTTGAACCTCGACGATAGGAACTTTCCTATCGTTGAAAATTTGATTGAATGAGGCTTAAGGAACTCTCCTTGAACCTCGGCGATAGGAACTTTCCTATCATTGATAGTAAAATTGATTGAATGAGGCTTAAGGAACTCTCCTTGAACCTCGACGATAGGAACTTTCCTATCGTTGAAAATTTGATTGAATGAGGCTTAAGGAACTCTCCTTGAACCTCGACGATAGGAACTTTCCTATCGTTTATAGTAAAAATCGGGTTAAGGAACTCTCCTTGAGACGACCAGAACTTTCCTATCGTTGAAAGTAAAATTGATTGAATGAGGTTAAGGAACTCTCCTTGAACCTCGACGATAGGAACTTTCCTATCGTTGAAAATTTGATTGAATGAGGCTTAAGGAACTCTCCTTGAACCTCGACGATAGGAACTTTCCTATCGTTGATAGTAAAATTGATTGAATGAGGCTTAAGGAACTCTCCTTGAACCTCGACGATAGGAACTTTCCTATCGTTGAAAATTTGATTGAATGAGGCTTAAGGAACTCTCCTTGAACCTCGACGATAGGAACTTTCCTATCGTTGAAAATTTGATTGAATGAGGCTTAAGGAACTCGACGATCCTTAGTTGAACTTAAGGAACTCTCCTGGAAGGCCTCGACAATAGGAACTTTCCTATCGTTGATAGTAAAATTGAGTTGAATGAGGCTTAAGGAACTCTCCTTAGAACCTCGACGATAGAGAACTTTCCTATCGTTGAAAGTAAATTTGATTGAATGAGGTTTAAGGAACTCTCCTTGAACCTCGACGATAGGAACTTTCCTATCATTGATAGTAAAATTGATTGAATGAGGCTTAAGGAACTCTCCTTGAACCTCGACGATAGGAACTTTCCTATCGTTGATAGTAAAATTGAATGAGGCTTGAACTGAGGAACCTTAAGGAACTCTCCTTGTAACGTCGAACCTCGATAGGAACTTTCCTATCGTTGATAGTAAAATTGATTGAATGAGGTTAAGGAACTCTCCTTGGAACCTCGAATAGGAACCTTCCTATATTTGAAAATTTGATTGAATGAGCCTTCTGCTTGAACCTCGGTGATAGGAACTTTCCTATCGTTTAAAGTTTGATTGAATGAGGCTTAAGGAACTCTCCTTGAACCTCGACGATAGGAACTTTCCTATCGTTGAAAATTTGATTGAATGAGGCTTAAGGAACTCTCCTTAGAACCTCGATGATAGGAGACCTTCCGATAGTAAAATTGGTTGAATGAGGTTAAGGAACCCTCCTTAGAACCTCGCCATAAACCTTCCTATTTTGAAAATTTGAGGAGTCTTAAAGAACTCTCCTTGAACCTCGACGATAGAACTTTCCTCGTTGACGATTGAATGAGGCTTAAGGAACTTTCCTTGAACCTCGTTGAACATTCCTTCGTTGATTGATGAATGAGGCTTAAGGAACTCTCCTTTTACACCTTTGCGATAGGATCCTTCGGCTCGATAGTGACTTCAGTTCCTATACTTGTTCGATTAGTAACTTGATTGAATGAGTTAAGGAGTACTCTCCTTTGTAATCCTTCGAACGTTAGCGATACTTTCCATCGGATAGTAAAATATTGATTTTGAATGAG
>SMDT01002721.1:0-11420 GCA_005392925.1 Aquilaria sinensis | reverse complement strand
ATAGCCAACTCTTTCTGAAGAGCAAATCCCAAATTCTCAAGATTCTCAATGTACCCAATCATCTTGAGCACATGAGGACCCACGGGACTTCCCTCAGACATCTTGCACTGAAACAATGCCTTAGAGGTCTCAAACCTCTCATGCCTAGCTTGCTCTTGGAAAAGCATTTTGAGATGTTCGATCATATCGAACGCCCCCATGTTCTCATGTTGCTTCTGAAGCTCAGATTCCATGGTAATAAGCATGAGGCATGCAACATCCAAAGCATCATCAGAATGCCTCTTGTGAGCATCCCTTTCAGCTCTTGGAGCAGTGGCAGCAGGCTCATTCGGAATGGGCTGCTCTAGGACATAAGCCTTTCTCTCTTGCTTGAGGACTATCCTCAAGTTTCGGTACCATTTGAGAAAGTTGGTCCCATTCAGTTTTTCCTTCTCAAGGATCGATCGCAACGAAAGTGTCGATGTGTTTTGTGCCATGGTTATCTACAACAGTAAATATGCAGTGTAAGAGTCATGTATTTTAATTCATTTAATAAGGACTTTTATTAAACGATACTCCCACTATTTTCCTCAAAATAATAACCCTCGATATTATTTCGGAACACCTCAGCGTTAAGGTATTCTAGTGGGCCAAGATCCATATTTGACCACAACCTGAGTCAGCTTTGGCTTTTCTCTCAAGTTACAGCTATTTAGGTAGGCAACTCCTTGCCAATTGCATCTTATGCAACTCTTGGATAGTTGGGTGATCTCATGCTTACAAGAAATAAACGTGACATGGTTATAGCCCAAACTATGCGATATTCTTAGGCCAATGAGAATATCATAAAAGCCTAAGAAAAGAAAAGCGTCTTCACAAGCTCATTCTCTTCCTTTCTTGGTTGCCTTTTTGTTGTCACCTCGTTGGACATACCACCTTGGATGATCCTTGGACATACCACCTTGGATGATCCCATAATGTACCATTACATCAACAATAGAAACCTCGAGTTACATTCGAGGGGAGTAAGGAGAGAAGAGAATGTACAATGTGTTGGGTTTCGGGAGCAAAACAGCGTAGCGGAATTTAACCGAAACCCTCCAGGATCCATGTGAAACGGGGTAAACCGGGTGTTCGAAAATTTTCATACCTAATTTTTGGTTGAGATCTCTCACTTAACTGTAGAGTCGAATCACAAAACTTGAACAGTTGACGTGTTCAAGCTCTCTATGGCATCCACACGAGTCTCTCATTATCACCATGCTTCCACCACGTCCCGGCAGATACGTTTTTCTTGCGCTCGCAGTGCTAACTTGCGTCCTTTACGGAATTGCAAGAGAAGAGTGCGGCTGCCCTTTTGGGAGGCTAGGGCAAGGAGACCTGCGAATTTCTCACTAGAAGTTGTATTTATAGTGATACCCAACTTCCAGGCCTAATGGGTTTCAATGCCCTAATCCAATTAGGCTTTAATTTCGGGCTTAATAATGGCTCAACTATTGAGCCCATTATTAATACGAAATTATTGTGAAACCAAAACCCAAATTATTAGCCCATGCACTCTAATGATCCAAATAGCTCTATGTGTGCGACCCAATAGGCTCTTACCACGTTGGCAATGATCATAAATCACGTTTATGATCATAAGCAATGAGCGGTGTCTAGCAACACATCATTGCTACCAAAGTGACAAGATTCTCCATGATTCGACTAAACCTTTATGATCATCACCGATATATGCCACTGTCCCTTTGTCCAAGATATCAAGACTAAGCACGAGACATGGAATGTGTCACTCTCGTATAGCCCAATCTTTGGTTTCTTGATTACCGAGTAGACCAACTTAAACTGATGACATTGATATCGTATATCAACTCATCCGAGCATGGCTATGCATTTTTCTAAGTCTTACTCTATCAAGGGGCCCGAAGATATCACTCCCGTTACACAGGAGGGACAAATCCCATCTTGATCATACAAATCCCTTCGCATGATATGTGAATACCCAATGACCTCCTTCATGTTCACTCAGTTACGAGCAATAAAGGAAAGTATCAAAGTATGTGACTCACATGTAGGGAACCTTGATGATCTTAGGTCAAAGGACTACATATACCATGATCACTAAGAGAATCACTTATGACACTCATATAACGATCCATGTAGTGTTCTCATGGTGGGTCGGTCCAGTACACAAGTTCTCCAACTTGTACCCATATGCAGACTACATATCTCATATTAGTCTCCACATATGCTAGTCGTTATGTATTATTGCAACCCCCTCCACAATAATACTAGACTAGGGACGTTTGAGAATATCATTATTCTAGGGTTACAATTATGTTTGTTAAGTTACGCAGAAACAAAAACAATAAACATAATTGCTGGATTAATGCCTTAATAAAATATCATAACTCAATGTGCAAAAATATAATCATCTCATGATTGGCCTTTTGGGCACAACACTAACAATGGATGCTTCCACTTGGTCAAAACACTTCATTTTTTGGGTCAAATAGCTTCTTCAAAGATCAATGGGTGTTCTTACAGCTTGAGGGCTGGGTTCATGTAGGATTGTTGGTGGATTAAGCTCTAATTGAAGAACTAAGCACATGTTGGTAGTTTTTGGCCTAGGGCGACCTTGGAGACCAAGTCCAAGCTGAAGTTCTTATGGTGGAGGCATAACCGAGGGCTAGGGGCTACAGTTGTTAAGGATTCACTATACTCCTCTTGATTTTGGTTATGAATTCCATGTTCAAGTTAAGCATTAGCCACTTAGGGGATAGCTTATGAGATAAGTGATCTTTTGTTGCTGTAGAGGCTATGTTACCTTCAGGTGTATGTTGATTTTGTGCTAGCCAGCTATGTAATGGTAAGTACTAGTGTTCTTACATGGGTAGGCCAACCTATGTATGAATCTGAAGCCCTATGTGTGGTACCCACTCCGGGGTAGTCCAGTTATGGTGGCAAAACTGTGCATTTAGACTCCCATGATTGGTAATGTTCTGTAGGCCATCAGAACACCACCCTTAGTGTGCATACCCAAGTGAGCCTCTTGGGCACTATGTAAATACATGCATATTGGTGCAACCATCACACACATATTCACATTTCATGCACACCATGGCAGCAAAGAAGGAAAACACTAGCACAAGTCTTAGTTTTGGCTTCCACACATTAGGCAATCTTGTTAAGTTCTAGTGACCAGCTACTGCACCTGTAGCTTCCACTAATAAACTGTATCATTCTAGCCTCATACCCCCATGTTTTATTTGCTCCATTATGAAGTAGAGACTTAGATCAAACCACGAATTTTTTTTTTTCATCAATAGCCCACCTATGGACCAAGTTATGGATTTTTTAAGTTGGTTACAAAATTCTGACCAAATGAACAGTAACTCAGCCAATTTTGCAATGTCATATCTTTGGCTACAAGAATCCAAATCCAGAAATTATAAATTACAGTTCAACCTCTAGATGCTCTCTAGATGTGGTCAAAATTTCATACCAAGATTCAGTCTACACAGGGAGATATTAAACTTTAGGTACATGGTTGAAATTCTGGCAGCTTTTGGACCATTTTGCCCATACAATTTTTCCAAAGCATTCAAACACTTCATTCACAAGGGGAAAGCCCTCCAAGGATATCCTATACATTTAAAATACACATATTAATTAGATTCCCTCTATTTTAACAACTTTACGTGGCTAAAACAGAATTTACAAGTAAGCAGCCCATCATTCACACTTAGGCAGCTTTGCACCACATCACTTACATAGCCAAAACATTACTCAAATGTTCACATACTTGTCTCACCTTACATACACTACATACACATGCGTACATGCACTAAAATATGGTATTAACTCAGCTAAATACACACACTAGGTTACAGGAGTGTGATGCCCCAAGGCATCTTCGTTTGCTGTCATGTTGACAGGTGGAGAGACTTCCTGAGGAGGCGAGCGCCTGGAGCTCTGGTTTCCCAGTTGAGTGTGCCTGAAAAGCTCAAAGAAGAGGTTAGGAGGTCCCCGGTTTGCTTTTCCGGGGAGGACCCTCCGACGCCCAAGTCAGTTTTCTGAGTGAAGGTGGAGGAAGAACACTAAGGGATCAAGTGTCTTGCCTGTTTTGTGTCTTCTCAGAGGGAGGAAAATGTCCATCCTTTGCCCAGTCCCATTCCCTAGTTTTTATAGGAGTAGATGGTCCGTTCAGATCATGACACGTGTTCGGTCGGATTTGATCTGTGCTTTTGGACCTAGGGGACAGGCAGCCGTTTGCAGCCTCTTTTAGCCCTGGACCCGGACAGGTTGTGTCAGGACTGGGGCGGCTGCGGCGCGTCAGTTCGCCGTTCTGATGTGACGTGTAGGGCTTGTGGGCGACATGTCAGAGGCTCCTTAAATGCTCATACCGTACTCCCGAGGTCCCCTGGGCGAGGTCGCCCTTCGGTGCGTGCACCCTCTTCGGATTCTATCCGTCCTTCGGTGTGAGCACCTCCTTCGGGATCTATCCCATAGTTCTGGGAGTTCCCTTGATGGACACCTTCTTCGGGACTCACACCCATAGTTCGGGGATTCCCTTGTTCAGGTGCTTCTTGTTCGGGGAAGATCCTCTTCGGGGCCTCTGTCAGTTTTCCTTGCCCCTCGATGGAGACCTCGGAATTCCTGACGAGCTAACCAAAGTCTCGAGCCTGTGTTTTCCTCGGAATTCCTGACGAGCTAACCAAAGTCTCGAGCTCATAGTGTTTGACTTCGCACCTTCCGAGGTCAGTCCTCTCTTGGGTGACGTCAGACTCCTCGGCCAATATTCTGGCAGGGAGTTACTACCGAGGAGGCAATAGCCTTTGAAAAGATCCTCTCTTGGGTGACGTCAGACTCCTCGGCCAATATTCTGGCAGGGAGTTACTACCGAGGAGGCAATAGCCTTTGGCTATCACAGGCCCACCTCCGAAAAGCCGAAGTGAGAAACTTCGGTTCATCGGTTTTCGGGTCCTGTGGCTGTGATATCTGCGCCGAAGACGCCTTCTTCTGCTTGTAGCGATGGGCAGCATTTTTGCGTCCTCGAGGCGGAGAAGATAGGCTGTCCCTGTGCCGAAGATACACCCTCTGCCCGAAGTCACAGGCTGTCTCTTGGTATCCTCGTGTCGAGGGAAGATAGGATAACCTTGTACCGAAGATAGACCTTCTGCCTGAAGTCACAGGCTGTCTTTTGGTGTCTTCGAGGTAACCTACTTTTTTGCCTTTATAGGTCTGCTCATGCGTCGCGTCCTGCGTCTAGCGGAGTCAGTCTAGGGCGGCGCCTCTAAACCAAACAATGTCAGAGGGCGTGCTCGACGTGATGGGCAACACGTGGCACGTTCGCTGCGCGATGACCGACATGCGGCACGTTTGCTGTGCGATAGCTGACACATGGCACACTATTACTGGGTGAGAATGCACTGAGTACGGCAGGCGCGACTTTTCAGGCTCACTTAGCAGTTATGGCGACGCTTCGCCTTCCGAGGGGTACTAATGACGACGGTTCACCTGGCCTTCTCGGCCTATATATACCAGTCCTGTCATAACCCTCTTTTTGCTTCTGCTTTTGCTTTCTTCTGCCTTCTAATTCTCTCCCGATTTTCCGCGGCGGTTCTCCTTTTTCAGGCATTTTTCCGACCACTTTTCACGACGGCTTCCAGAAATCCAGATTCCGGCAAGACCCTTGGTGGGTTTTAGTCCTTTTGCTTTTTTCCAAAGCTTTTTCTTTGTTTTTCCCGAACTCGTTTTCATCATGCCTGTTCCCGAGAGTTGGCAACCTCTTCTTTCTCACCCCTGCTGCACTACTCCGGCAAAGCTAGCGAAATGGAAGAAAAAGTTTTTCTTACCCTCTTACTCTGTGACGAGGTTGCCCCGTCCTTACTGATTTCCTTTCTCCAACCGAAGTGATGAAATCACCGTTTTCCGAGCCCAATTGAAGGCCAGACTACGGTATCCCCCCCGGAGATGGTTAGCGCGTTCTGCGACTTCCATGGCATTGCCGTTAACCAGCTCCCACCGAACTCGTACTGTTATTTTAACGCCTTCCTCTGTATGTGCGGCGTTTTCAAAATAAAACCTCACTTTGTAGTTTTTCTTCAGTACTACAAGCTCTTCGTGGTCCCGAAGGGTGGCTTCTACTTTATGCTACCTCAGGGATCCGGGAGCAAAAAGTATATGTTCACCTTTGCCACCAAAGACAGCTGGCGAGGGTGGCAACAAAAATTCTTTTTCCTGAAGAAGTCGGAGACTTGGTCGCACTTCCCGACAAAGTGGGCTCAGGGGAGGCTCAAGATGGATGTTGTTGACCCGAAGATACTGCTAGACGCCGATGTAGCACCTATCTTTGAGGACTTCAACAGGCGCATCCGGGCCGTCTCTGACTGGGCTGCCGAGGTCCCTCCTCGTGCCCTTTACCCGTTTCCGATCAACTGGAGGCTCATGACCGAAGAGGTCCTTCGGGAACTCAAGGTGGTAAAGGAGCATGAGACAGACCTCAATATGCCGAAACCGGCTTCTTCGGGGAAGGACTCCTGGCTCGTGAAACTCCTTCGGGGGAAAGAGACTTATGAGTCTTTTTACGAGAGTAAGTTACTTTCTCATTTTTCCCTTCATGACTTCATCTTGGACTTACACTGATCTTCTTTTTCTTTTTTCAGAGATGGGCGACGACGCGGCTGCCTTCTACAAGGCTCTTTTTACCGGGCAGGCCGAGAGGGGCGAACAGACAAAGAAGGCCGCCTCTCGGAGGCGGAAACAGACTTCGGGCGGCCCTCCTTCCAAACGGGCAAAGAAAGCTGCTCCTTCCTCTCTTCCGCAAATTCCGGAGGAGGTAGGCGAGGAGCCCGAGGACCCTGCCGCCCCTTTGCCCGAGGTTCCTTCTGCCGTCGTCCCTTCTTCCGACGTCCTTCCTCAAAGCCCCACGCCTTCACATGCTCTTCTGGAGGGCGATGGGGAGGAGACCCCTTCTGCCGAGGAGCGGCGTCAAATAAAAGGCAAGGGGATCTCTACTGAGGCGACGTCGATTCTTGACGACGACGTTACCGAGGTGCCAGCAGGTTTGCACTTTTGTCGAATCAACCTTTTGTTTTTTGCAAATCCTTAAGACTTTTCTGGCCTTAACTAATTTTTCTGCCTTGTTGTGCAGCGGAGGTGGCTGCTCCTGACTGGGTTGCCGAACACGCCCGCAAGAGGGCCCTTCGGGATGCCAAAGTCCCAGCAGGGAAAGTTCCGAAGGAGCCGTTCTGGACGTTCACGGAGGACATGGATATGTACTCCGAGGACTGTCCTGAGATGGCCAGGCAGATGTGCAAAGGGGTGCTTACCGAGGCCTCTTACAAGGCCCTTGCGGCGGCTTACCCAGGTGACAACTCTTTGGCCGCCAAACTCACTGAACATGCCGCCCAGGTACGCTTCACTGTTTTCTCAGTGCCAATTTCACCTTTGCTTTTTACTTAGCATCATTTTCCCTTTGTTTGCTTTTTTGCAGTTGATGGGGTATGCTGGGTTCCTCCGAGTTCGGGTGGCTCGGGAATCAGAAAGGAGGGCGTCACTCTGGGACGCTTACACCAAGATGAAGGCCCAGTGTTCGGCGCTGGAAGCCGAAAATGCTCAGCTGAAGCAGTCTTCGGAGAAGGAGGTTGCTGAACTTCGGGAGGGGTTCAAAAAAGAGAAAGAGGAACTTCAGAAAGACACCTCCCAGAAACTTTCTGACATCGGTTCTCGAGTGGCGGAGCTGACCTCGACCGTTGAAGCGATTCAAAAGGATAAGTCAGAAAGTGACGCAATCCTTGCGAAGACGCTCGAGGAAAAGGCCCAGCTCGAAGCCGAGGTCGCATCTCTGAAGAAGCCTTCAGAAGAGAAGAAGAAGATGAAGGGATTGAGGAGAAAGCTCAAGGATCTGGCGAAGGATTACGCAGATCTGGAGAAGGACTTCGTGGATTTGGCGGTCAAGAAGCGGGAGTCCGATGATATGACGAAGTTGGGCTTTCAAGACGGCTTCTGCCTTGTCCGGCACCAAATTCTGCAGAAGTTCCCAGATTTTGACCTCTCCTTCCTGGAAGGCATGAACATCCCCAAGGAGCCTCGGTGGACTTGGTCCAAGATCGAGCACTTGAAACTGCCTCCTTGTCTCCCGGCGTCGAAGGCTACTGACAAAAGCACAGAGGCTGGCAGTTCTCAAGACGCCGAGGTTCCTTAGTTTGTACTAGGGCCCTTTGTCTTCATTTTCTTCTTCTTTTTTGTAGTCTTTCAGCAACTTTCTTCTCTGTAAGCACTCTTTGGCTTAATAGATACAACTTTGGCTAAGTATTTTTTGCCAGATTCTTTTGTTTCCCTCTGTCCCGAACATAATTCGCTCGAGAGACTTCGGAAAACCATACTTTTGCTTTCCTTTGTCCCGAACATATTCGCTCAAGAGACTTCGGAAAACCATACTCTTGCTTTCCTTTGTCCCGAACGTATTTGCTCAAGAGACTTCGGAAAACCATACATATTCGCTCAAGAGACTTCGGAAAACCATACTCTTGCTTTCCTTTGTCCCGAACATATTCGCTCAAGAGACTTCGGAAAACCATACTCTTGCTTTCCTTTGTCCCGAACATATTCGCTCAAGAGACTTCGGAAAACCATACTCTTGCTTTCCTTTGTCCCGAACATATTCGCTCAAGAGACTTTGGAAAAACTTACTTTTACTTTCCTCGGCGATTGCTTTCGTGAGACTGTTGTTTTGTACTTCTTCAGAACTTTTTACTTAGACAAATTTTTCCAACTTGTGGAATACAACTTTCCCACCGAACTTTTTAGGCATAGAATTTTTTCAAGGCCTCTGAGTGCCAAGTATTTTTTAATTCTATGCCTTCGGCATCACCGAGCTTATAAACTCCTTTTCGTACTTCGGCAAGTACCAGGTAGGGTCCTTCCCAATTTGCGCGAAGTACCCCGTGGGACGGCTTTCGGGGTCCAAATTCGGTTTTTCGGAGAACGAGGTCTCCCTTCTTTATTCCCTTTGGCCTGGCGCGTAGGTTAATGGCTGCTGCCACTCTTTGCTGGAAAGCTTTTCTTCTCAGCTCGGCTACTTCTCTGTGTTCGCCAACGAGGTCGAGCTTGGTTCTCAGGCCGAGGTCATTTCCTTTTTCATCGAACACTTGGACTCGTATTGATGGTTGTACTACCTCGACGAGGATGATGGCCTCTGTACCGAAGACGAGTGAAAAGGGCGTTTCCCCTGTGGCTCTTCGCGGTGTCATTCGGTAACTCCATAACACGCTTTGGAGTTCTCCTGGCCATTTCCCTTTTGCTTCCTTCAGTCTCTTTTTCAGACCATCTTTTATGGTCCTGTTGGATACTTCTACCTGCCCATTACTTTGGGGGTGAGCTACTGGGGCGAAGTGCATTTTTGTCCCGAGGTCGCTAATGAACTCTTGGAATCCTTTGTCTATGAACTGGGATCCATTATCCGCTACTAGTACCCTCGGTATGCCAAACCTGCATACGATGTTTTTCCATACGAACTTCTGCACTTCTTTTGCCGAGATAGTTGTCAGAGGTTCTGCCTCGACCCACTTAGAGAAATAGTCTACTGCTACTACGCAGAACTTCACGCCTCCAGGTGGCATTGGGAGTGGCCCAATGAGGTCTATGCCCCAAACTGCGAAGGGCCAGGGATAATCAGCCGAAGTCACGAACTCTGAAGGTGTTCTTTGGATATTCGTATGTCTCTGGCAACTACCACACTTCTGGACGAACTGCTTGGCATCCTTTCTCAGGGTAGGCCAGAAGTATCCTTGGCGAAGTATCACTGCTGCGAGGGCGTCGGTTCCGATGTGCGAACCACAGGCACCTTCGTGAACTTCTTCGAGGATCATTTCAGTATCCTCTTCACTAACACACCTCTATAGTGGGTTTCCAACCTCTGTAGTGGATTTGCATATCCTTGCCGATATAGTTCTTCCCCAATTAAGAAGAAACGTCCGGAGCGCCTTCGCACTTTTGCGGCTTCGCTGGGGTCTTCGGGGAGTGTGTTAGTTGCGAGATACGTTTTGATTGGTTCTTTCCATCCTTTCCCCGAGGTCGCTATGCTCAACACCGCGATGCTGGGGTGGCTTAGCACCTCCGCGCAAGTTTTGGATTTCGCCAAACAGTCTGCCTCAGCATTTTCCCGTCGGGGTACGTTCTCGATTTTCATGACGTCGAACTCCCGAATGAGCTTTGTTACCAACTCATGGTATTTCGCCAAGGTCGGGTCTTTCGCGCCATAGTCCCCTGCCATTTGCCGGACCACCAGCTGGGAATCACTATGGGCTTTCAAGTTTCTCACGCCAATTTTTCTGGCCAGGCGTAATCCTGCTATGAGGGCCTCATACTCGGCCACGTTGTTGGTGGCGTTGAAACTGAACTTGATGGCCTTCATTACTTCTAGGCCTTCGGGGCCTCTGATAATCACTCCAGCTCCCTGGTGTTCGGATCCTAAGGCCCCGTCAACGTATAACGTCCATTCTGGCTCGTCTTCCCCCGAAAATGAATGTCCCTCCTCGGTGTTTGGTACTTCGGCGATGAAGTCTGCCAAAGCTTGAGCTTTTATAGCTTTCCGGGGTTCATACGTGATGTCGTGTTCGCCAAGCTCTATACACCACTTGGAAAGCCTTCCCGAATGATCAACTTTCCTCATAACATCCCGTAGAGGCAGGGTACTTCGGACGATAATGGGGTGAGCCTGAAAGTATGGCCGTAGCCTCCTTCCTGCAAGTACCAAGGCATATATAGCTTTTTGAAGCAAAGTGTACCTGACTTCGGCGCCATGCAGGGACTTGCTGACATAGTAGACTGGCCATTGCTTTGGCCTTTCTTCTTTCACGAGGACCGAGCTCACAGCTTTTTTCGTGACGGCGAGGTACAATACGAGGGGCTCTCCCTCCCGAGGTTGCCGCAGAGTGACCATTCCTTCCGAGGTCGCCTTCCATCTTTGCTGCCTTTGTGAGGACTTTGAAGAAGGGTCGACACCTATCTCCGTACCTGGAAATAAACCTGCTCAGAGAGGTTATTCTTCCGGTGAGTCTCTGCACGTCTTTGACTGTGGCAGGAGTTCGGAATTCAAGCAGAGCCTTAATCTTCTCGGGGTTAGCATCGATGCCTCTTTCGGATACCATGTACCCAAGGAACTTTCCCGAGGTCACCCCGAAGATGCACTTCTCAGGATTAAGGCGGATCCCGAAGGTTCTGAGGTTTTGGAAGGTTTCCTCTAAATCTGCAACGTGGTAGCCAAGCAGTTTGCTCTTGACTATCATATTTTTGGAAGGTTTCCTCTAAATCTGCAACGTGGTAGCCAGGCAGTTTGCTCTTGACTATCATATCATCAACATACACCTCCATGTTCCTCCCCATTTGGTCTTTGAAGACCTTGTTCATCAGCCTCTGGTAGGTGGCTCCTGCAT
>SMDT01002720.1:0-12331 GCA_005392925.1 Aquilaria sinensis | reverse complement strand
AACCTCCTGTCTGGTATTAACTCCTGGTATTTATAGGAGTGCCTAGCCCGTTCAGATCGCGACACATGTTCGATCGGATGTTCCTGAATTTCCGGGCGTAGGGGATAGATAGTTGGTAGCAGGTTGCCTTCAGCCATGTGCTGAGACGGGCCATGATGTGATTTTGATGGCGTTAGCGTGGTAGAGCGTCTTTTGAGGTGGCTTGTGGCGTCTGTGAATGGATGTGTCAGAGGCTTCCTTAAATGCTTCCATAAATACCCCTGCCGTACTCCCGAGGTCCCTGGGTGAGGTCATCCTTTGGTACGGACGGGGCCTCTTCGGGAAACAAGCCCTGAGTTCGGGGTTTCCCAGCTTCAGGGAGTTCCGCCTTCGGGGATATCGTGTTCGGCTCGCTATGTTAGGTGCCAATTTTCCGAAGGCGATCAGTTCACGACCCTGGGGGGGGGCGAGTAGTGTCCTGGCGTGCCGGGCTCGGAGCTCTTCGGCTATCTCCCGAGGTGCCTGATCACACCTTTTCTCGGGTAGCGCCAGCTTCTTCTGGCCATTACTGTGGCAGGGAGTTCGGCCAGATAGAGGCGATAGCGTTTGGCTATCACATGCCCCCCTTTGGAAAGCCGAAGGAAGACTTCGGTTTTGCATCTCTTTCCGAGGTCGTCTATGGGAGTCTTTTTGGAAGCATAACCTGTTCCGAGGATGTGCCTTTTGCCCGAAGATCACGGGCTCTTCGGTCTTGGCCATTTCTTTGGCGTCCTCGAGGCGGAGTCTGCTTTTTGTTTCTGCAGGTCTGTTCGGCCAAGCGTGTCAGTCTGAGCGGCGCGTCCCAGTTTTCCAGGGATGTCAGAAGACGTGTCCCAGCTTTCAAGGGACGTTTGGAGGACGTGTCCCCTATTTTTGCGCAGCAGTTGACACGTGGCGCTTTGCCATTGGAGGAGAGTTGCGTCGGTTACAGAGGGCGCGCCTTTTCAAGTGCAGAGAGCAATTACGGCGTCGGTTCGCCTCCAAAGGGTACTTATGACGACGTTTCGGTTACCCACCTCTGGCTTATAAATAGCCCATTTCATCATAAGTTCCTTTCGCTTACGCTTTTGCTCTTTTCTCTGCTTTGCCTCTGTTCTTG
This sequence comes from Aquilaria sinensis, assembly GCA_005392925.1. Lineage (NCBI taxonomy): Eukaryota > Viridiplantae > Streptophyta > Magnoliopsida > Malvales > Thymelaeaceae > Aquilaria > Aquilaria sinensis. The sequence continues at coordinate 11,214 of SMDT01002720.1, read as the reverse complement.
CATTTTTCTTGCTTTCTGTGGCGGAGCTTCCTTAATCATAGCCTTTTTTCCAGCCACCTTTCACGACGGTGTCACGACGGTGTCCTCAGAGTTTGGCAAATCTTTCGGTGACTTTTTGTTTTCGAGTGCGTTTTGATCCCTGTGTTCTTCTGAGTTTTTCTCTGGAAACTGTTTTCTTCCGTTTTCAAACTCATTTTTATGTCGAAAATGCCCATTCCTGAGAGCTGGCAGTGTTAGGCACCTCCTAAGTGCTTGGCTTAGGCCAAGGAGAACCAAGGAAAAATGAGAGAAAACAGAAAGGGAAGAAAGAGGACTCGTGGAGACTGGCACAGTGGCCTATGTGCAAAACAGGAGACTTTCAGGACTTAATTGCACATGGGAAATGTACATTTGGAATGCTGACAGAAAATTAAGAAAGAGGACCGAACTGTGCATCAATTTAAGTGGTATAAGTGAAACCACAAGTTTAAAGATGGTATTGAGAGCCATGCAAAATTCTATAATGGCTAGTGCAAAACTAGACCATTTGTGGGAGACAACAATGATTACTAGTCAAATTCTTGTCTACCACTAGGGTACTATTCACTAGTTACTAGTTAAACTAACTAGTCCTAATGTTGGTTATATGGCCGGTTATGCATGTGAGTTTATGACACATGGGTACTTGTGTTGTTTACTAGCTGGGCAATTTGAGGCATGTGTGGACTTAAGTGTCCATGTACATACAAAATGGAGTGGCGGCCTTGTGCATAAGTGGACTTAAGGGCTGTGCAAGAAAATGGAAGCCAAGTTAGTTTTGAACTAAAAGCAATGTACTCAGAGCTAAGACTTGTTCACCTAGCTTGTGAGAGAGTTTCCTTCACAATCTTGCTTCTAAATCCAAAGTTCTTGAGCTTTTGGGTGGATTCAAGCTTGGAAAGAGGGATTTGCCTTGCACTTGCTTGGAATCAAGCTTTGTTCATGAAGAATTGGTGAAGGCCGAGCCAATTGAGCTAGGGTTCTTGAGGTAACCTTGATTTCCTTGAATCCATGGTAATTTCTTCCATGAACAAGGATATTGGATGCTCATTTCATTGTTGAGCTTGGGAAAAATTAAGCATTGAAATGCTTGGTGAGAAACCTAGTATGGCCGAAAGTCTTGGATGTGTGTTCTTGGTGTTCTTCTTGGAATTCATGGAAATTAATCCATGTGTGATGCTTATTGATGAGTGTTTAACCTTGTGATAGGTTGGTTGGACGAAGAACACCAAGTGTGTGCAAGTTGTGCTTTGGCCGAAAGTGAGATTGGAGGTAACTCATGATCAATTGTTGTTTACATGGCATTGACGCCATGAACCATGCCTAATGATGCATTGGTGTGTGTATAAAGGAATGAAATGAATGAGGAACATGAGTATGTGAAATGGGTACTATGGCCGAGAGGAAGAAATTGGGTGTTTACTTGGAATTTAGCTTATGTGCATGGTAATTGTGCCATGAGTGAGTTCACTAGTTGTTTGGGTATCCATTTAGTGAATTGGTATATTGAAAAAAATGCAGCTATGTGAAAATATGTGTTATGGCCGAAAGCTTGGATTGAAGTGAAATGGTATATTTCACTTGTTTACTTGGCATGTATGCCATGGATAGTGTTCATTGGTGTTTATGGTGAATTATAGTATATGGGATTAATGGGCAGATTATGTTTTGGTTATTTTGGCTTATATGGCCGAGAGCTTCCAAGTGTTGGTTGATGGTGTCCTTCATTGAAATCATGGTATTTGATCCATGGGTTATGTTGTTAATGGTTATGCCTTATTATGGTAGGCATTGTGGTTGAAGGGCACTTGGACACTTGAAGTTCTATTGGAGACCGAGAGCTTGAGGTAGGGTTCACTACACTTGAGTACGCTTGGTAATGTATGCCATGGTTCAAGTGTTAAGGTGGCTAAGTGATGGTTAAAAATCTGCCATGTGATCTTAGTTGCTTGATGGGCTTATTGGTTATATGTGGTTGCAATGTTGATTAGCTAATTGACTATAGAACATGTACTAAAAATGCAAGTGAATGTGGCCTATTTGCTTGGCATTTTGGGAGCTCCATATGGAATGATATTGGTAAGGTTATGTGCAAGGATTGCACACGGGTACATGTATGGCTTATATGGCCGAGAGCAACTTGGAGAAGTGTGTGTGAGTACTTGTGTGCTTTGGTGATTTCTTGTGCATGCTAACCCCCATTATGGTTAATTGTATATGGCTATACTTACTTTTCTTGTTTTTGTGTTTGTTTTGCAGGTTGAGCTAATCAATTGGAGGTTAAGCCTTGAGTGTTTACTCGGCTTAACTAAATAACTTCTTTTAAGAGTTGGGTTTATATATACAAGTGAATCCTACTGAGTTAATCTCACTGCCCATTCTCCATTTATTTTTCAGGCAAGGATATTCAGCCTGAGTAGTGCTAAGCTGCCTTGTGTGTGCACTTAGTGTTTAATTGCTTTGTTGCTAAGGTATGTGCCAATGTGTGCTTGGCTTGACACTTCAGCATTTTATGCAAGTTTTATTGTGAGTTGGCCGAGACTTATGGTTTAAGCTTGCAGGCTGTAGAGTGGGAACTGTCTAGGAGAGCATGGATATTTGGACTTTAGCTCTGGTTTTGCTTTTCACCTTTATGACCATGAACATGGCCGTGGGTTTGGTGCTGCAGTGTGTGCTCTTGTATGGGATCCTTAAGGTGATGTTTGAGCATTAGGATTTGGGGTCTTGGTTTGTACTTAACTTGGCATGAACAACTTATGGGTGCTTGGCATTTTAGCCATGTTATTTGCTAGGTAGACTACACTTTTGGTTGTGTATATTGTAGTCTCGGATACCTAGATGTTGCTAATATTTTGGAGGATATTGTATGCCAAGTTATGTATGACTATGGATGTTTATGTGTATGGTTTGGTGTTATGAGTATTATGGGCCAAAGTTTGGCACTTAAGTGATATGGTTGGCCTTGACCTTGCAAATTTGAGGTGCACCTATGTATGTATGTTTGCTTGGCCGAGAGCTTCATGCATTATATCTTGTGGTTTTCAAAACCTAAACCAACTCTTGTGGGCTTCTTGGTTGCCATATAGGTAGCACACTTGATTGCACACCAAGTATGCACTGAAAGCTGCATTTTTGTTGCCTTGCTTGTAATGCAAGTAAAAGTGGTTTGGGCCTTACTTACGCTGCAAGTAGTTACTAGTTTGGTTTAAAAGCCACCTGGGCCACCTCCCAGGCCCTTTACCTTAAGAAAATAAGACTTAAAGTCAATCATGTTGGTTAGGCCGAGGGCTAGATGCCCAGTCCTTAGTTGGGCTTGTGAGATAAGTCGGGGACTCACAGGCCAGGGCCTGTGTGAGGTGTGACAGGCAGCCTCTTTTAGCCCATCCTTGTTGCACCACCCCTGAGAAGTTAGAGAGGTGGAAGAAAAAATTCTTTCTTCCCTCTTACGCCGTTACCAGGCTGCCTCGTTCTAGCCACTATGCATTTTCAAACCATAGTAAGGAGGTTACCGTTTTCCTAGCCCAGCTGAAGGCCGGTCTTCGATATCCTCCCTCGAAGATGGTGTGCGAGTTCTGCAAATTTCATGGCATTGCTGTGAACCAGCTTCCCCCGAACTCGTTCTGCTATTTTAACGCCTACCTCTGCATGTGTGGCGTCTTCGGGATAGAACCCCATTTCATAATCTTTATGCAGTACTACAAGCTCTCTGTGGTCCCGAAGGGTGGCTTCTATTTCATGCTACCTCGGGGATCCGGGAGCAAGAAATTCATGTTCACCTTCGCCACTAAGGATAGCTGGCGGGGGTGGCAACAGAAGTTCTTCTTCCTGAAGATGGACGAGGCCTGGTCGTACGTTCCGACCAAATGGGCTCAGGGAACACTGGATGCGGACGTTGTTGATCCGAGGATGCTGCTGACCCCAGAGTTGGCTCCCGTGTTCGCGGATTTCGACGCCCGCATTCGGGCTGTTTCTGACTGGGATCCCGAGGTCTCTCCGCGCGCCCTTTACCCTTTTCCAATCAACTGGAAGTTGATGACCGAAAAGGTCCTTCGGGAACTAAAGGTGGTAAAGGAGCACAAGACTGACCTCGGGATGCCAGCTCCTGCCATTGCCGGGAAAGATTCCTGGTTGGTCAAGCTTCTTAAGGAGGAGATTTCTTTAGAAACGCTTGCCGAAAGTGAGTTATCTTCTACTCATTTGCTGTTTTTTCCTTGGACTTACGCTGATGTTTCTCTCCTTTTTCAGAGATGGGCGACGACACTGTCGCCTATTACAAGTCCCTCTTCTCCGGCCAAGTGGAGAAGGACGATCAAACGAAGAAGGCGGCTTCCCGAAGGCGGAAGTCTACTGGCGCGGGTCCTTCGAGGAAACGGGCAAAGAGAGCTACTCAGGTTCCTCTAGAAGAAATACCCGAGGAGACTGCCGAGGAGCCTGGGACAGCCGAGGTTCCGGCGTCTGAGGCTGCTGCTTCCGAGGTTCCTCCAACCGACGTCCCTCCTCAAAGTCTTACTGCATCGCAGGCCCTCCTTGATGTAGTGGTAGAAGTACCTTCTGCCGAGGAGCGGCGCAAGCGGAAGGGTAAGGGCATTTTGGCCGAGGAGGCCGAGGACTCCGAGGACAATGTTGCCGAGGTCCCACCAGGTTTGTTTCCAGACAAAGTGTACTTCCTTTGTTTTTTCTGGAATTGCCTTTGTCTCTGACCTGTTTTTCTTTTTCGCCCTGCAGGGGAGTTACTTACCCCGAACTGGGCGGCCGAACACGCGGAGGCGAGGGCCCGTCGCGACGCCAAAGTCCCGCAAGGGAAGATACCAAAGGAGCCTTTCTGGACATTCACGGAGGACATGAACTTGTACTCCGAGGACTGTCCTGAAATGGTGAAGCAGATTTCGAAGGGGGTGCTCACCGAGGCCTCCTTCAAGGCTATAGCGGCGGCCCATCTAGGGGATAACACCCTTGCCGCAAAGATCACCGAGCATGCTGCTCAGGTATATCCTTCACAACTCTTCCCCTTCAATTTTTTCCTAAGTGTTTGGCTCTTACTGACCTTGCGTTTTATCTCCTTTGCAGCTGCTGGGGTACGCCGGCTTTCTCCGAGTTCGGGTAGCCAGGCAGACGGCATTCCGAGCTTCGGCCTCAGAGGCCCTAGAAAAGGCGAAAGCGACGTGCTCGGAATTGACCGCCAAGAACCAGCAGCTGGCAGATGCTGCGAAGGAGGAAGCTGCCACCCTTCGGGAGGAGTTCCGAAAGGAGAAGGAAGTTTTGATGGCGGACTCCTCCCTGAAGATTGCCGACCTCCGCAATCATGTGGCGGGGCTGCGCGCTGCAAACCAAGACCTTCTCCAAGACAAGGCAAAAAAAGAGAGAATATCATAGTCACACTCTTGTCTGAGAAGAAAACCCTTCAAGCCGAGGTCCAGTCTTTGAAGAAGGAGCCGAAGGGGGAGGAGCGGATAAAGGTGCTGGAAGAGGAGGTCGGGGATCTGAAGGACGAGCTTGACGACCTTGAGCTTAAGAAGAACAAGTCTGATCAAATGAACAAGGTCGCGTTTTAGGACGGCTTCTGCCTCGCTCGGCACCAGGTTCTCCAAAGGTTCCCAGGTCTGGACCTCTCTTTTCTAGAGGGTCTAAACATTCCTGGGGGACCTCCGTGGAAATGGTCCAAGATCGAAATTCTGAAGCTTCCTCCAATTCCAGCGCGGAAGGTGGCGGAAAAGGGTGGACAAACGAGTGGCTCTCAGGACGCCGCGAACCCTTAGGCTTCTTTAGGGCCCCTTTTCCTTCCCTTCTTTTTTGTACTCCTTCTTCGGGCACTTCTTTATTGTAAGGCAGCTTTGCTCTTAACGGAGATTTTTTGGCTAAGTGTTTCTTCAAGTTTCTTTATTTCCATTGTCCCGAACACGTTCGCTCAAGAGACTTCGGAAAACCTGCGATCAAAGAAACTTTTTTACCTTCCTTTGTCCCGAGTACGTTTTACTCGAGAGACATTCTGGAAAGTCTGAGAAAATTTGACTAAGTCTTTTTTGCAGGCTTTTTGCATTTCCAATTTTTCCCGAACATGATTGCTCAAGGGACTTCGGCAAACCTTTAGTCAAAAATTTTTGTTTTTCCAGTTGTCCCGAGCATGTTTGCTCAAGGGACTTCGGAAAACCATCCGCGAGATTTCACTTTCCATTTTCCCGAGCACGTTCGCTCAAGGGAGCTCGGGAAATTATCTCAGCGTTGGCTACGGCGAGTACTTCTGCGAGATTTTTGTTTTCCATCTTTCTCGAGGGTGGCGGCTCAAAGGACTTTGGAAAGCCATATCTACGCTTTATCATGGCGAGCATCTTTCACGGAATATTGTTCATTTCTGCACTTAAGAAGTTTTCTTAAAATACTACTATATATTTAGAACATTTTTTTGTTCAACATACCTCCTCCGCTCAACCTTAAGCGTAGAATTTTTTCAAGGCGCCCGAGTGCCAATTGCTCTTCAATTCTATGCCTTCGACGTCGCCAAGCTTGTACACGCCTTTTCGTTGTTTCGGCGAGGGCCAGATAGGGTCCTTCCAAGTTTGCGCCAAGTACGCCATGGGATGGCCTTCGGGGTGCGAAGTCGGCCTTTCGGAGAACGAGGTCTCCCTTCTTGATTTCTTTTGGCCTGGCCCGTAAGTTTATAGCCACGGCCACTCTTTGTTGGTAAGCTTTTCTTCTCAGCTCGACTATTTCTCTGTGTTCGGCCACCAGATCGAGATTGGTTCTTAGGCCGAGGTCGTTACCACCTTCATCAAATACTTGCACCCGAACCGAAGGTCGAACTATCTCTATTGGGATAATGGCCTCCGTTTCGGAGATGAGTGGGAAAGGAGTTTCCCCTGTGGCTCTTCGGGGTGTCGTTTGGTAGCTCCATAATATACTTTGGAGTTCTCCCAGCCAATTCCCCTTGGCTTCCCCCAATCTCTATTTCAGGCCATCTTTTATGGTCCTATTTGATACTTCCCCCTGCCCGTTGCTTTGGGGGTGAGCTACTGGGCGAAGTGCATCTTTCATTCCGAGGTCGCTGGTGAATTCTTGGAATCCTTTGTCTATGAACAGGGATCCATTATCAGCCACTAGTAAACCTGCATACGATGTTCTTCCATACGAAGTTTTGCACTTCTTTTGCCGAGATAGTTGCTAGTGGTTCTGCCTCTACCCATTTTGAGAAATAGTCCACTGCTACCACGCAGAATTTCACGCCTCTGGGTACTGCGGGGAGTGGCCCAATAGGGTCTATGCCCCAGACTTCAAAGGGCCAAGGATAGTCTGCCGAGGTTACTATTTGTGAGGGTGCCCTCTGGATTTTTGCATGTCTCTGGCAACTACCGCACTTTCGGTCGAACTGTCTTTCGTCCTTTCCCAGGGTAGGCCAGGAGTAGCCTTTGGCGGAGTATCACTGCTGCAAGGGCATCAGTTCCAATGTGTGAACCATACATGCCTTCATGAACTTCCTCAAGGACCATTTCAGTGTCCTCTTCATCCACACATTTTTGCAGCGGATTCGCATATCCCTGTCGGTATAACTCTTCGCCAATCAGGAAGAATCTTCCGGAGCGTCTTCGCAGTCCTGCAGCATCGCCGGGGTCTTCGGGGAGCAAATTCTCTGCGAGGTATCTTTTGATTGGGTCTTTCCACCCTGCTCCCGAGGTCGTCATGCTTAGCACTGAGATGCTCGGATGGTCCAGCACCTCGGTATATATATTTTTTGACTTCGTCAAGCAATCTGCCTCAGTGTTATTCCTCCGAGGTACATTTTCGATTCGTACGGCGTCAAACTCCCGAATGAGCTTTGTTACCAACTCATGGTATTTCGCTAGGGTCGGGTCTTTCGCGCCATAGTCCCCTGCCATTTGCCGGACCACCAGCTGGGAATCATTATGGGCTTTCAAGTTTCTCACGCCAATTTTTCTGGCCAGGCGTAATCCTACTATCAGGGCCTCATACTCGGCCATGTTTTTGGTGGCGTTGAAACTGAACTTGATGGCCTTCATTACTTCTAGGCCTTCGTTACTTCTAGGCATTCGGGGCCTCTGATAATTACTCCAGCTCCCTGGTGTTCGGATCCTGAGGCTCCATCTACGTGCAAGGTCCATTCTGGCTCACCCTCTTTTGGATCTGAATGGCTCTCCTCAGTGATGGGTATTTCGGCGATAAAATATGCCAGTGCTTGAGCTTTTATGACCTTTCGAGGCTCATACGTGATTTCGTGTTCGCCCAGCTCTATGCACCACTTGGAGAGCCTTCTCGAATGATCATCCCTCTTCATGACATCCCGTAGCGGCAGACTACTTCGGACGATGATGGGGTGAGCCTGAAAGTATGGTCGCAGCCTTCTCCCTGCAAGCACCAAGGCATATGTAGCTTTTTGAAGCAAAGGGTACCTGACTTCGGCGCCATGCAGGGACTTGCTGACATAGTAGACCGGCCATTGCTTTGGCCCTTCTTCTTTCACGAGGACCGAGCTCACAGCCTTTTCTGTAACGGCGAGGTAGAGTACGAGGGGCTCTCCCTCCCGAGGTTGTCACGGAGTCGGCAGGCTGGCCAGGTAGACTTTGAGTTCTTCCCAGGCCTTTTGGCAATCTTCATCCCAAGGATGATCATTCCTTCCGAGGTCGCCTTCCATTTTTGCTGCCTTTGTGAGGATTTTGAGGAAGGGTCGACACCTATCTCCGTACCTGGAAATAAACCTGCTCAGAGAGGTTATTCTTCCGGTGAGTCTCTGCACATCTTTGACTGTGGCAGGAGTTCGGAATCTCAAGCAGAGCCTCAATCTTCTCGGGGTTAGCATCGATGCCTCTTTCGGATACCATGCACCCAAGGAATTTTCCCGAGGTCACCCCGAAGATGCACTTCTCAGGATTAAGGCGGATCCCGAAGGCTCTGAGCTTTTGGAAGGTTTCCTCTAAGTCTGCAACGTGGTAGCCGGGCAGCTTGCTCTTGATTGTCCCCATTTGGTCTTTGAAGACCTTGTTCATCAACCTCTGGTAGGTGGCTCCTGCATTTTTGAGCCCGAAGGGCATCCTGATATAGTAATATGTTCCTCCCTCGGTGATGAAGGCAGTCTTCTCTTCATCTTCGGGGTCCATCCTTATCTGATGGTAGCCACTGAGGGCGTCTAGGAAACTTAGGAGCCCATACTCAGCAGTTGAATCTACCAGTTGATTTATTGGCGGCAGAGGGTATGAGTTTTTTGGGCAAGCATCGTTCAAGTTTCTGAAGTCGATGCACATCCGGAGTTTGCTGCTACCTTCTTTTGTGGCAATGACCACGTTGCTTAACCATTCGGGGTACTTGACCTCCCTGATAACTTCAGCATCTAAGAGACGCTGGACTTCGGTTTTGACAAAGTTGCTTTTGTGGGCTGAGATGCTTCGTTTCTTTTGCCAGACAGGCCTTGCTTCCGAGCTTGCTTTGAGGCTGTGCTGTATTATGCCAGGGTTTACCCCCGGCATACCTCTTGGCAAGCAGGCAAACAGATCTTTATTTTCTAGCAAAAAGGATACAAGATTTTCCTTGTCACCTTCGGCCAAGCTCTTCCCTATTTGGGTAGATTGACCTGGGACAAGCTCTACTGCTTCCATTTCTGCTTTGGCGAGATCTTCTTTTTTGCTTTTTTCTAGCACCTTTGCCTCCATCGTTTGCGCGAGGTTGCTCGGCGGAGTTTTTCGTGCTTTTACAAACACCTTTCTTACCTCGGCTTGGTCTAGGAAGACCTCTGCGTCTCCATCCTTGGTCGCGAATGTGACAGTCAAGTACTTCACATCAGGGCGAATATGCAGGTTCCCCATTGTCTGTCTTCCAAGGATGACGTTGTACGAGGATGGGACGTTCATGACGATGAATCTCGCCCTTGTGGATGCGTACAATTCAGCTGCTCCGCTTACCGAAGTCCCTTTCATCGTCAACGGGAGATCGATCTATCCGAGGTCGTGGAGTTCGGATGAATGAACCCCAAAAGTGGACGAGGTGACAGGCTTTAGTTCGCTGCTGGAGATGCCCAAGCTCGGCAGCAGGTGCGAGAATAGGACGTCAGCTTTTAAGCCATCATCAAGCAACACTCTTTTGACGCCTCAGTTCCCTATCTTTGTCGTGATCAGCAGCGGATCGTTGTGGGGGGAAGACGACGGTGGAGCTATCTTTGCGAGCCAGTTTCTTTGATGGACTTTTGATACTCCATGACTGCAATTTCTCTGGCTTTCCGCTTTCTTTCCGAGGATGGGAGCCCCGTGGTGATGGTTTGGATCACCCCTGCTGGAGGTGGGGGGCGCCTTTTTGGACTTCGGTTTCTCCGCCTGTCGGAGTCATAGTCCTCATCTTCAGCCCTTTCTTCCTCCATTTTTCTGCCTTTCGGGGGTTGACATCCTCAGGTATTTCCGAAGTTGGCCCTGTTTTATCAGCGACTCTATGTACTTCTTCAGCTGGAAGCAATCTTCGGCGTCATGGCCGTGGTCGCGATGAAACTGGCAGAACTTCTTGGCATTCTTTTTGTTATCGGCGGCCATGGCCCTTGGCCGCCGAATTTGCTTCCCCTGCCTTTCCAGCGCCATGAGAATGTTGGTCCGTGTAGTGCTCAATGGTGTGAAACTTTGGGGTTCCCTTCCCCGCATTCTCCGAGGTCGTCCTGCCTGTTCGGTAGGATGCCGAGCTTGTTGACTGGACCCTTTGACGTGGTGATGATCAGATTCTGGCCCAGCCATCCTCAGTTCCTCGACTGTCATGTGTTGCTCCGCCCTATGGTAAAATTCTCCGAGGGTCTCCGGGGGGTCCTTTGAGAACTCATAGAACAGCTGTGAGTCTCGCCGAAGGCCCCGTGTCATGGCAAGAATGCGGATTTCGGGCCGGAAGTCTGGGACGCTCAGAGCTTCTCTGTTGAATCTTTCGACATAGTCTCGGATGGTTTCTCCGTTCCTCTGCTCTATGTCGAACATCTGTACAGGCATCTTCGCAGTAGGTCTGCTCCCAATGAACTGCTGGGTGAAGGCTGTGGACAACTCCCGGAACTCAGTAATGGTCCCTGGAGGCAAGGAATTGTACCACGCCGTGGCTGGCCCTGTGAGGGTGACTTCGAAGCACTTGCACATGGTAGCGTCATCAGCACCGTGTATTATCATTCTCCGTCTGTACTTCGTCAGGTGGGCCTGCGGATCAGTATGGCCATCATAAATTTCCAACCGAGGT
>SMDT01002719.1:0-12695 GCA_005392925.1 Aquilaria sinensis | reverse complement strand
TGATACCAACCCCAACGCAAGTGGAGATTACTATTTGTTATGATGATGATGATGAATGATCTGGAAAATATGTTTTCTAGACTTCTGGTGTGGTATAATTTCTCACTTTTTAATGTAACTGGTTTCTGTAGTTTAATCCTTTCCCTTGACCAGCTGGTATATGTTTTTACCTTTCAGGCTGTTGATATATTAAAAACAGACTATGAACCATCAGACTTGGATATCCTATATGCAGAAGGTGTTACTTCATCAAATGGGCTTGCTTGCATGGATTTCACATTTCCACAGGTTTCATCAGAAGACAATATTGGCGCCACTGATCAGATTGACTCTACGGTCAGGTAGGCACTTAATTACCAGTACTTAATGAGCTGCTGTGCAAGTAGAGATTCTTATATGAAGCATTTAGTTTATGCAGTTTTTTGTTCACTGTTTTTATGATTACTCAAAATTAAAAGTGCATCCAAGGGGCTACTGAGTAAATGAAAAGCTCAATACAAAATTGAAAATCTCAATACAAAATGCTGTAAATTTTTGTATTGCACTAATCTCAAAGTAAATTACTCCAACTAGATGATTATTTTCCTCCAGATGCATTTTTGTACTACCCCTGTCAAAACACCTTATCTAAACAGGTTATAAGTGGTTAACTTAAGGTTCAACTTCAGAAGATAATAGTGGTCTCTTGTCATTGATACACTGCTGAAATGTTCACCAGATAGTGGTTTAGGCAGAATACTGGATCCTGCGAATATCATTTTAGATGCTGTAACAATAAACCCCAAGTTTATGCAAAACATAATCACGAGAAATGCCATTGGTTTCAATTAACAGACATGGTAATCATGAGGAATGCCATCATTTTCGATTAATGAATACGGAACCATTTTATTTACTTGTAATTATTTTGCTAGGTTTACTGCAGATTTGCAATCTCTTTTTTATGCTAAATGATTATATGGTGAAAGAAAGCTGGAAGTGCCCTCCTGCCTCTGTGATTAGATGAGCTTGTGGACCATGGGTTAGCAAGAAGAGATATTCCCAAGTCACTTATGGAGCAATGAATTTCTATTTTGTTACATGAAGTCCATTATTCTTTCTTTCTTTCCTTTTGTGTTTAGAAGAAAAACGGAAAAAAAAAAACTTAGATGAGGCAATTTCACTTCTCCAAAGTTTGCCATGCAGCATCTGCATAAAAGGTTATCAAGCTGTTACCCATAATCAAAACCTGCCACTTTGGTGCATAGCAGCTATAGTATCTTAACTAGAATAAATGCTCTCCATTAAAAATGGTTTAAGCAGCTGACATGGTAGACCTCCAGATCTGTTTTTTACACTGCCAGGATCTTAGTTATATTTGCCCATGCTTTGATGATCCCATGCAAAAACACTTCTCTTCCTTTAATCCCAGCAAGGTATATGAATGCTGCAGAGCAAGGTATTTTATTCCCTGCCTTTAGGACCTTTACCGCTTACAACTCTTCTCAACCATTGTGTCAGCTTAATTTTCACATACCTAGGGTGGAACCTGTAACCATTTCTGTGGCAACCATAAGCATGCAAGCAATTTTCAAGAAATGTCCAATTACCAGTCTTTTATGTTTTCAGTGGAAGTCCAACTAACAGTCATATGCTTTATACATGTGAATTCCACTGTGTCCATGGTGTTTCTATTACTTATCAATTTACTATCAGATCTTATTTTCCTTACTCATCAGGTCATGCGCATTTGATGCGAAATTCAGTCACATTATATTTTAGTAAAATAACTAGAGAGTGCGATACTTTTTGCTTTTTTTTTTGTTTATTTGGTTGGTTTCAAAAAAGTTTACCTGTCAAACAAGCAATCAACTAAAAGAATGTTAAGATTGTCCTGAATGTATGAAAACCTTCTAAGAAGCCAATGGTAGTTAGAAATCTTGTCAAAGTTAGTTCAGTGTGATGAATAATTTTAATGATGAGAATCTTTCAGTCAGAAGGTTAGCAGATAGGATTCCTGTACTTCTCTGTCACAGGCTTTACCCCCATGAACTTGATCGTGTGCACATGGTTTTTTGCCTCTTTTGTGAACCCTAGGAAATGGAGTGTTGGTGTGGAACCATCTTGAACTTTGCTGTTTATTTACTTTAATTTTCTTCAATTTGTTCTCAGATACCAGCTTATCAGAGTACAATCTAGAGGCCTCAGTGAAAACTGCAAATGGCTTGAGATGTTTGAAGATGTTGGATTGGTCATTTTCTGTGTATCCTTGGTTGACTATGACCAGTGCACTGAAGATGGGACTAATAAGATGCTGCTGAGTAGGAAATTCTTCGAGAGCATTGTCACTCATCCGACCTTTGAAGAGAAGAACTTTCTTTTGATACTAAACAAATTTGATATTTTTGAAGAAATGATTGAAAGGGCGCCACTAAATCGGTGCAGCTGGTTTGATGACTTTCACCCATTGCTCAGCCGTCATCGTCCCAATTCAAACAGCAACAGCATCAACCATAGTCCGACACTGGGACAACTGGCTTTCCACTATGTTGCGGTCAAGTTCAAGAGGCTTTATGCTTCCCTTACTGGACAAAAGCTGTATGTGTCCCTTGTGAAGGGTTTAGAATCCAGTAGTGTTGATATAGCCCTTAAATTTGCAAGGGAGGTCCTGAAATGGGACGAGGAAAGACCCAACTTCAGCCTGAGTGAGTACTCCTTTTACAGCAACGAGGCAAGTTCCTTCTCTAATTGATGCCATGGTTCACGGCGACAAGATTACAATTTCTCTCGCTAATGTACATATTATAGCTTTTAAATGCACAAGAAAAATGGTTCTCATGAATCATTGCCGCTGCAGTATCATCAGCAGTATTCTAGGCATTTGAATTTTCGTGCAGTATTGCAAGTTTAGATTGGAGTAGCGTAGGGTTGCCCTGAAAGCTCAAGTCGAATAGCCTGTGATTCTTGTGAAGCATTTTGTATGGTCTGTAGTTAGAGGTTTTCGCGTTGTATGTGATTCTTATTGTTCATCAGCTGTATGATAATATGAGGAAGGAAAGGTTCCCTTTCTAGGGGTTACTTAGGACTGTAGAGACTCTTTAAGTGATGCTGTGAATTACGCCGTTCAGCGAAGTCCATACTCCATATGCAAGTAAATCGTCCTACGTCCTTGCATTCCTTAAAGGATGAAGTTTATTTATTTATTTTTTTAGTGACTAACAAATATTGAAATATTTCCATAATTGGGAAAATTTTTCATATTTAATTTATTTCACTACTCTCATTTAAAATCTAATACAAATTTTTTTAATCTTCATTTAAACTCTCATTACACAAAATTAAAAATAATTTTTTAAATTCAAAAAAAGGATTTTTTTTATATTTTTTAATTATCTTTTAAATTCTTATTACATAAAATTAGTATTTTTTAAAAAAAATATTTTCAATGATAAAATTAAAAAATATCATAAATTGCATACATTCTAATGTTTGCACTCAAAGAAAAGTTTAAACCTTGGTTGAATGGTCGGTGATACGTTTATGGACCGTTCTAAAATACGGGGCATGTATTGGTACAGGCATAATCCTAGCCGTCCATCAATTTTGGTGAAATTACTCATTAGAAATATATTTTTCCTGTTTTTTCGTTCCAGTACCAAATATTTATTGTCTTCTTATTAGGTCATCAAATTGAGATCAGATAAGAGGGAGTTGGTGGGATCATGCTTCTTCCGGTTACAAGTCTCCTTTTGCTGCTTGCTCGAATCTCGTCCTCTCTTCTCTCTAGCCTGATTTTTTCTTCTCTTCATGTCTATTCTTCCTACCTAGTCTGGTCTTAATTTCGCGAATAAAGGCTCCGATCGAATCAATCTCTTAGCTGTTGAGTGTGACCAGTTTCCGTTTCCGGTTGCATTTCCGTCCTTCGTTTCTGATCTGGCAAGTTTTAAACTCGGTCCAATCATTCAACAATCAGCTGCCTTTTTTTTTTTTATTTCAAAATTGCGTCTGATTTTAGTAGATCAAGGTTTAAAATGTTGAAACCTACAAGGTTTATTAGGCTCTGGTTTGGTTCTTATTTGTGTTGTGTTGTGTTGCGTGTTTCGTTAGGAATTCTTGTCTGGTCTTGTCGCAGGGAGGCGGCGCTGATGGCAGGCTTGGGTTGCTGTGCGGTGGCCTAACTGTGTAAGTCTAATGGGCGGTGTGGCGGCGGCGGTATACGTGCAGTGACGGTGCAGCCTTCTCATCCTTTTCCTTCGATTGGAGTTGCCGGACGTTGGGAATGCCTCGGTACGGTGGTTCGGGATGATGGAGGCGTGGACGTTGGCTGGGGGCGGCTTTCCGGTGGGGGCCTTGCGGTTGAGGCTTTGTGGCTGGGACGGGGCGTAATTCTATCCAGAACCTTAGGTCCTTAAAATTGAGCAATTGAGGACAAAAACTTCTCAAAGTACTTATATCTTGAATCCTCAAACTATAGTAAGAATTGAGCAATTACGGTAAGAATTCTCAAAGTACTTATCTCTTAAATCCTCAAACTATAGTAAGAATTGAGCAATTATGGTAAGAATTCTCAAAGTACTTATCTCTTGAATCCTCAAAGTATAGCACTTGAGTAATTATATTAAGAATTCTCAAGTTACTTATTTTTTGAATCCTCAAAGTAAGACTCCTCAAATATCTATACGTCTTTACTGTTTAAAAAATTTAGAAACAGACCCTAAACATATCTATAAAGAAGTTACCCAATTATCCTAAAAGTACATATTTCTAAAGATGAATATTTCTTTGTGGCCAAAATGTTTTATGAAAAGAGTTTTGGGCTCAAACATTTTGGGCAACAATAAAACTTGTTCTTACTTGATTTTCAAACGATGCAGTTTGGGTACAAAAAGGGGAAAAAAAAACTTAATGACTAGACAAGGAATTGGGAATTAAATTTTCTACATACTTTAAAATTTTAAAAACTCTTATGTAGTTTTTTAAAAATTTTAAGGTATTTATGAATCTTAATTCCCAATTTAGGATATAAAATACCAGTAAATGGTAATTAATATTTTATATGCCTTAAAATATATAAAATTCTTATATAGTTTTTAAAAATCTAAGGCTCGTATAAATCTTAATTCACTATTTAACCTTTTTCTCTTCCTAATCTATGGTCAAAACCTTTATTTGATGATTGATCCCAAGTTTGTTTTTAATGCTATGATTAAAACTGGGGGCTTGATCATCAAATGAAGGAGTTCAAGGACCAAATGAGAAAAAAAATAATATACTTAGAGGTTGCTGGAAGAATTTGATCATTTATAATCAAAGAAAAAAAAAAATTTAGGCTGAAATTTTTCCCTGCTGCAATGTGCGAGCCGCAAACCTAGTATTCGTGAAAGGAAAAAGTACCAAAAAAACCGCCATAGTTATGAGTCTAAACAGATCTGGTCACTATAATTTTAGGTAGTTCTAATTGTATCACTAAATTCATGTAATTTAGACCCAAATTGGCAACTAATGTTACAGTTTAGAACTAAATATTCCACCAGTCGTTAAAAATCTATAGCAAACTCTTTGTCTTTAAACATTTTCAAAATTGATAAATATATCAAACATAGTAAAATTTAACATTAAATAAAAAAAATTTAAACATAAATCTAACCCCAAACCCTTAATATTTTGTAAGAAAAAAACACTTAACATAACTCTTATTCTAACCCTAAACCATATCTTACTTGGTACCATAATAACCATAACTTGGTATCACAATAACCTTAAGTAGATACCACAACAACCTTGACTTGGTACCACAATAACCTTAGATTGGAACCACATAACCATACTTGGTATAAGGGAACCTTAACTTGGTACCACTTGAACCTTAACTTGGTACCACAATATCCTTAACATGGTACCACAACAACCTTAACTTAGTACCAACCTAACCTTAATTGGCACCACTTGAACCTTAACTAGTACCGATGAACAATTATGTATTTGATTTTTAGGGAAAAAAATATGTGCATATTTTAAGCAAAAACCCCTTTTTGGTAAAAAATTAAAAAGGTAATATGCACTTCTTGATGGAAAAAAGACAAAAGAAAAAAATGCTCTAAAAATCCATATTGTGGCAGAACAAGGCCCTAGTGCCCAGAATTGCTAACACTGGTAGTGTTAGTGTTGTGCCCAAAAGCCAATCATGAGATGATTGTATTTTTACACATTGAGTCATGATATTTTATTAAGGCATTAATCCCGCAATTATGTTTGTTGTTTTGTTTCTGCGTAACTTAACAAACATAATTGTAACCCTAGAATAATGATATTTTTAAACGTCCCTGGTCTAGTACTATTGTGGAGCGGGTTGCAATAATACATAACGATTAGCATATGTGGAGACTAATATGAGATATGTAGTCTACATATGGGTACAAGTTGGAGAACTTGTGTACTGGACCGACCCCCCATGAGAACACTTCATGGATCGTTATATGAGTGTCATAAGTGATTCTCATAGTGATCATGGTATATGTAGTCCTTCGACCTAAGATCATCAAGGTTCCCTACATGTGAGTCACATACTTTGATACTTTCCTTTGTTGCTCGTAACTGAGTGAACTTGAAGGAGGTCATTGGGTATGTCACATATCATGCGGAGGGATTTGTATGATCAAGATGGGATTTGTCCCTCCTATGTAACGGGAGTGATATCTTCGGGCCCCTTGATAGAGTGAGACTTAGAAAATGCATGGCCATGCTCGGATGAGTTGATATACGATATCAATGTCATCAGTTTAAGTTAGTCTACTCGGTAATCAAGAAACCAAAGATTGGGCTATACGAGAGTGACACATTCCATGTCTCGTGCTTAGTCTTGATATCTTGGACAAAGGGACAATGGCATATATCGGTGATGATCATAAAGGTTTAGTCGAATCATCGACAATCTTGTCACTTGGGTAGCAATGATGTGTTGCTAGACACCGCTCATTGCTTATGATCATAAATGTGATTTATGATCATTGCCAACGTGATAAGAGCCTATTGGGTCGCACACATAAAGCTATTTGGATCATTAGAGTGCATGGGCTAATTATTTGGGTTATGGTTTCACTTTAATTTCGTATTAATAATGGGCCCAAGAGTTGAGCCATTATTAAGCCCGAAATTAAATCCTAATTGGATTAGGGCTTTGAAACCCATTAGGCCTGGAAGTTGAGTCTCACTATAAATACAACTTCTAGTGAGAAATTCACAGGTCTCCTTACCCTAGCCTCCCAAAAGGACAGCCACACTCTTCTCTTGCAATTCCTTGGAGGACGCAAGCTAGCACTGCGAGCGCAAGAGAAACGCATCTGCCAGGACGTGGTGGAAACGTGGTGATCCCGAGAGGCTCGTGTGGATACCATAGAGAGCTTGAACACGTCAACTGTTCAGGTTTTGTGATTCGACTCTACAGTTGAGTGAGAGATCTCAACCGAAAATTAGGTATGAAAATTTGGAGCTCAATCATCAAATGAATAAAATTGGGGACCCGGTTTGTCTCTGTTGCAATGTGCGAGATGCAAACCTAACAATATAAAACGGTGAAATATGAGACTAAGGATTAGAGAAAAGGTAAAAAAAAAAATGGGAACATGGCCAAAAGGATTGACAATGAAATATAAATTGAGAAGATTAGAATGGGGGATTAAGGGCTTGATTTATCTTGTATATGCTTTTCTGGGTTTTGGTGGTGGCAACAATTGGGGTTCATGCTTAGATTTAGGTTTTCAATTGTGGCCTTGTTAAATTGTTTATCCTTAATCTTTGAAAATTTACAAAATATGTTAATATGTCAGTTATAGTAAAAATTAGTATAATTCAAACAATCTTAAAACTCACCCTAACCTTAACCAAAAACTCAAAACCCAACCCAAACACAAAACCCAACCTAAACCCCAAACCCTAAACCTATCTAGGACCTTAATATTAGCCTAAACCTAATGCTAACACTAATCCATAATCCTAAGCCCTAAACCTAACACTAACCATAAACGTAATCCTAACCTCTGAACTCAGCCCTAAACCCTAATCTTAATCCTAAATCTAACCCTAACCCCTAACCCCTAAACCCAACCCTAACCTTAAATTGTAATCCTTAACTTTAACTCTAAACCCTAAACCTTAAACCTTAATCCTAAACCTTAAATCTTAACCCCAAACAGAATCTTAATCCTAAACCTAACCCTAACCTTAAACCCTAAACTTTAACCTTAACCCTAAACCCTAAACCGTAAACCTTAATCCCAAACAAAATCTTAACCCTAAAACATTGAATATAAGCCTTTTATGCCTAATCATGTAATTTCCTTTATAAAATAATCAGGATGGAGAGAGTATTTTTTATATTACTACTAAATAACACATAATTTTTTTCATCTTTCTTAATTTATGTACTATTTATAAATGTTGCAAATAATCTAGATATATGAAGTAATATTTATTTTATATAATTATATACATTATTCATATCATTAGTTAATAATTATACTTTTTAGGCCTCAAAAGAAATGATTTATTGGTTTCAATATATTTAATTATATATGTGACGATTACATTAAATAAATTGAATATCATTAAATATAATTCTATTAATTAACTATACTTTTTATTGAATACATATTTCTACTTATTATTATTATTATTATTATTATTATTATTATTATTGAATCTCATATCATTAAACCTTAATATCATAATTGAATTTTTTTCCCTTAGGGTATAATTCTCTTTTAACCCTTCATCTTCTCATATTTCTTCATACAAGTCACTAACTTTTTTTAATTTTTGCAAAACTAACAATAAACTTTGGTTTTTATTTATTTATTTATTTTCATTTTTTCTTCTTTCTTGTTATTTTTTTATGGAAGGTTATACCTTCTACTTTTATGTGGATGGCCAAAAGCCCCACATTATTTTTGTATTTATTTATTGTCATTTTATTTACATTTACTTACTTTATGCACTTTATTTTTTTAAAATGGATGGCTAAAAGCCTCACTTTTTTATTTAATTAGTTTTCTGCATTTATTTACTTTATGCACTTTTATTTTTTAAGTGGATGGCTAAAAGGCCCACTTTCTTTATTTATTTACTTTTATTCATTTATTTACTTTATGCACTTTACTTATTTTTACGTGGATGGTTAAGCGCCCCACTTTATTTACTTTCTGCACTTATTTCAAACTCTAACTATAATCCATAACTCTAAACCCTAAGCCCTTAATGTCATGTAAAAAATAATAATAAATAAAAATTTAACCCTAACATAACTCTAACATAATCCTAAAACTTAAAAGTGTGAATCTAAACTATAAACCTAAACCCAAACCATTGATCCTCTACTTAACCCTAACCCCAAAAACCTTATCTTAATCTATAAACCTAAACCTCAATCCATTGATTGTAATATTTGTCTGATACTATTAATTTTTTTAAGAATTTTTTTAAACATTAAAAAAGATAAATTCATTGAAATTTAATAACAACATAAAAATTATTTTAATATTTATTTTATATAATTATATACATTATTCATATCATTAGTTAATAATTAAACTTTTTAGGCCTATAAATAAATGATTTATTGGTTTCAATAAATTTAATTATATTTGTGATGATTACATTTAATAAATTATATCATTAAATATAATTCTATTAATTAACTATACTTTTTACTGAATACATATTTCTACTTATTATTATATTAATATTATTATTATGAATACATATTCTACATTCAGGTTTTTTGTTTGAGTTTAATACAAGTCAGGTCAATTTCGAGCTTAGGTAATTTTACGCCAAGTTATTTAGGTCGGGCAATTATAGAGACTCTTATGTATGCCAAAAAAATATAATTAAATCCAATTATGTATTTTTTCTAAATTAAACTATAAAATAGTAACAAAACCTAACAAATTGAATGAAAATTAAACCCTAATTGTGTAGATATTGGTTGCCAATTTTTGAGAAATAAATTTGAATAAAATTTTATTTGAAATAATCCATTGATTGTAATATTTCTATGTTACTGCTAATTTTCTTATGAAATTTTATTTTTCATATGTTAAAAAAGATAAATTTTTTTCATTTTTCTTAATTTATGTACTATTTAGAAATGAAGCAAATAATTTAGATATATGGAGTAATATTAATTTTATATAATTATATATACTGTTTATATATTTATTTAATACTAAATAAAACTTTAACCGTAACATAACTATAACATAATAAATAAACTCAAAATTTTACGAATCGGGTTTTTTTGTTCTAGTCTAAATACTAGTCATGTCACCTTCTATCTTAAATAATTTTAGGCTAGGTTATTTAGGACGATATAACTATGAAGATTATTATACCATGTCAAAGAACTATCATAAATAGTAATAAATATCCAAAAATTGAATGAATAATAAACCCTGAATCCCTAACTCTAATTCCTAATCATTAACCTTAAACCTTAACTTTTAATCCTAAACCTTAATTATCATACTTAACATGAACCTCAAATCTCATACCACAATCCTAACCTAATATCCTAATTATCATACCACAATAACCTTAATCTCATACCATATGAACCTAAATCATACCAGACCTGAATTTGAATTACCATGAACCTCAATACCATTAACCTGAATCTCATACCATTTTAACCTCAATCTCATACCATAAACCTGAATCGCATACATCTTTACCATACCAGTTAACCTCAATCATACCATAACCTTAACCTCATACCATTTACCATCCTATACGCATAACCTGAATCTCATACCAGTTAACCTGAATCGCATACCACTTAACCTGAATCCTATACCAAATAACTCATTATCATACCACAATAACCTTAATCTCATACCATATGAACCTAAATCCTATACCATTAACCTGAATCTCATACCACTTAACCTTAATCTCATACCATATGAACCTCAATTATCATACCAGTTAACCTGAATTCTCATACCATTAAACCTTAATATCATACCATTTAACCTCAATCCTATACCATAACCTGAATCTCATACCAATTAACCTGAATCTCATACCACAATCCTATACCATAAATCTCATACCATTTAACCTGAATCGCATACCACTTAACCTGAATTCTATACCACAGTAACCTCATTATCATACCAAAATACCCTGATTCCCATACCATATCAACCTAAATCTCATACCACATGAACCCGAATCTCATACCACTTAACCTTAACCTCATACCATTTAACCTGAATCTCATACCAGTACACCTGAATATCATACCATTTAACCTCAATCCTATACCATAACCTCAATCTCATACCATTTAACCTGAATCTCATACCATTTAACCTGAATCTCATACCACTTAACCTTAATCCTATACCGCAAAAACCTAATTATCATACCACAATAACCTTAATCACATACCAGTTAACCTGAATTTGATACCATTTAACCTGAATCTCATACCAGTTAACCCGAATCGCATACCACTTAACCTCAATCCTATACCGCAAAAACCTAATTATCATACCACACTAACCTCAATCCCATACCATAACCTAAATCCAAATACCATTTGAACCTGAATCTCATACCAGTTAACCCTAATCGCACCACTTAACCTGAATTCTATACCACAGTAACCTAATTATCATACCAAAATACCCTGATTCCCATACCATATCAACCTAAATCTCATACCACATGAACCCGAATCTCATACCACTTAACCTTAACCTCATACCATTTAAACCTGAATCTCATACCAGTACACCTGAATATCATACCATTTAACCTCAATCCTATACCATAACCTCAATCTCATACCATTTGACCTGAATCTCATACCAGTTAACCCGAATCGCATACCACTTAACCTGAATCCTATACCGTAAAAACCTAATTATCATACCATAATAACCTTAATCTCATACCAGTTAACCTGAATTTGATACCATTTAACCTGAATCTCATACCAGTTAACCTGAATCGCATACCACTTAACCTGAATTCTATACCACAGTAACCTAATTATCATACCAAAATACCCTGATTCCCATACCATATCAACCTAAATCTCATACCACATGAACCCGAATCTCATACCACTTAACCTTAACCTCATACCATTTAACCTGAATCTCATACCAGTACACCTGAATATCATACCATTTAACCTCAATCCTATACCATAACCTCAATCTCATACCATTTGACCTGAATCTCATACCACTTAACCCGAATCGCATACCACTTAACCTGAATCCTATACCGCAAAAACCTAATTATCATACCACAATAACCTTAATCTCATACCAGTTAACCTGAATTTGATACCATTTAACCTGAATCTCATACCAGTTAACCTGAATCGCATACCACTTAACCTGAATTCTATACCACAGTAACCTAATTATCATACCAAAATACCCTGATTCCCATACCATATCAACCTAAATCTCATACCACATGAACCCGAATCTCATACCACTTAACCTTAACCTCATACCATTTAACCTGAATCTCATACCAGTACACCTGAATATCATACCATTTAACCTTAATCCTATACCATAACCTCAATCTCATACCATTTGACCTGAATCTCATACCAGTTAACCCGAATCGCATACCACTTAACCTGAATCCTATACCGCAAAAACCTAATTATCATACCACACTAACCTTAATCT